>CM044011.1:44026276-44056276 GCA_024085815.1 Flaveria linearis
ATAATTCAGCACAATCTAGCATGTTAAAAAATATAGCACAATATAGCATATCAAAAAATCTAGTACATTTGTCACACCCCCGCTGATAGCGGAAACACGGGGATGCGAGCGAGACGGGATCGTTATAACACATGGTATACGTTAGAGAAGCAATATAAGTATGATGACAAGTGTCATGACGACACCTGAACACAAATGGAGACTTGTGTCGCGTTCAGTCCATGTTCATGACAGCATAGCCATAAGCATAACATAAGAATGATCACATAAGCATTAATGATAACTTGTATTGTAAATTCCCATAACCCGGGAACAAGTGTACAAATGAACAAGTTTAATAAACCAAGATTGATGTTGAACAAAAGATGATAAATCACAAAAATGCATCCTAAGGTCCCCTCTAAAAGGCAGCACTCCTAGAATCTTCAATTACCTTGATCACCTGAAAAGACATGCTCAAAACGATCAACATAATTGTTGGTGAGCTTCGCAGGTTTTAAGTAATAAAAAGATGTTAAGATGACAACAGCTTGTAAGTTTAAAAAGAGTTACCACGACTACACTAATGTGTAAGCGGTTTACAAGATATAGATAGCTACAGCCAAACCTATACATCGGTCCCACACAGGAATTAATGGCCGTAAAGAAAGCATCCCATAAGTTTCACATGACGTAGCAAGATCCACGAAGCGCATACGTATAAGTTACAACCAAACCAATCCTTAGGTCCCATTATCGGGATTAATGGTTTTAATGGATGATCGGCTTAGAAGAACCACACAGAAGAACCACACAGCCGATGCATCCATCAACAATAGCAATCACAGGTAGCATCAATCAACACATAATATCAAAGTAGTAACGCATAGTAATGAAATACCACCAAGTAACATACGAGGTGGTAACATAGCATAGAGTCAATTTCATATAGCATCAATCAACAAGATAAGCAAGACAAGATACTCATAAAAGTAGCAGCCAGCTTCCACTAGGGAAGATGCTTGAAATCAAGTTAAGTAGGTGAGCTCCCCTAAGTTGAAAATATTTAAAAGGTTTTATAAGAGTAAAAAGGGGCTACAAAACTCACTTAATAGATGATAAGCACGTATGATGAATATTCCCAAAGGTAGAATGCTATGAACGGTCAAACACCTATTGGAAGTTACTGACAAGCATTAATAATGAGCATAAGGCATAAGATGACATTCGATTAGTTCGGGCTGTTTTGGTTCGGTCGTGGGTAGCACACACAAGCAGGCATACACATATCAGACCTTATGTAGATCCAAGTATTAAGAGCAGTCATCATTGCTAATGACATCCGTATGGGGATCCCATTATTATAAAAGATAGTGCTTGTTAAATATTTGTAGTCCCAAATGTGTTGTCGATAATTGTAAAAGATTAGGTTATTTTAAATTGAAATAGTATGTGCCTGTTGATAGCGTTGGCTTTAATCTTTATGGTCAAGCAATGACACTTTATTGATGTTACCTTATCATCACAAGGCATTCAAAAAGGAATTCACACATACACGCATCATCAGTCACACAACAGGACCGGACGCACGACTCAACCCTCCATTCGCACGAATGGACCTTCAGTCGTACGAATCAGCTTCATTCGTACGATTGAACCTTCATTCGTGCGACTAAGCATTCAGTCTTACCATGCAACACCCAATCGCGCGACTCAACCTCCATACGCACGATTGAACCTTCATTCGCATGAATCAGCTTCATTCGTACGATTGAACATTCATTCGTGCGACTGGCCTTTCAGTCGTGCGACTCACGCACAATCGCACACAATCTCATCCGCACTGACTCAATCGCACGCACGTTCACTCGCATGGACTCAATCGCACACACATTCAATCGCGCACACCCAGGCGCATGACTCAATCGTGCGATTCACCCAATCGCACGGCTCAGTCGCGCGACACACCCAGACGCATTACTCAGTCGTGCGATTCCCCCAATCGCACGGCTCAGTCGCATGAACAGACCCAGTCGTGAAGGATAGCAGAATCATGACTGCCGAGTGCAGAGCAGTCTCCGGCTGCTCCGTGCACTCGTTTTACACCCTAAGAACTTCCAGAATCCATATTCCAACATGTCTAAACAAGAAACGCACTCAGAAACACGACACACAAGCCCACACGGCCTCATGTGCTCGGATGAACCCGAGCACCCGAAACCCTAGAAAACGCAGAAGTGAAACCGAGCAAGAAACGAGTCAAACAAGGTTATCTACCTGCAAGAAGTAAGTATTCACGATGATAACCAAGATTTGCTGGTGAAAACGCAAGAAAAGGAGCGGTTTTGGTGCTAGAATGGTGAAGAAGGTGAAGAAAGAAGAAGAAGAAGAAGAAGAAGAAAGAAGAAGAAGAAGAAGAAAGAAGAGAGAAGAAGAAGAAGAAGAAGAAGAAGAAGAAGAAGAAGAAGAAGAAGAAGGTGAAGATGGTGGTAAAATGGGGGCTAAGGTTGGTTAAGGGGTATTTATACCCAGCCCTAGTTCCACAAACGTCGTGTTTAGTCCCCGCACTTTGCCCCCGGGTTCCCGAATTTTATTTCGGTTGAAATGACATTAATTAGGCTTGTTTTATTAATGTTGAAGAAATGTAGTTAATGATATTTATAATTAAAAAATGGTTTTATTTGCAACATTAGGTTTATATAAAAATGGTGCGTTCATTGATAACGGGGGCAATCTTAGAAAACGTTTTATGATGATGACAATGCAAGCAATGATAGCACAAGCATAAGGATAACCAAGCAAGCAAATATCATATCCACATAGATGGGTTACAGAGATGACGAATTACCGATAACAAAAGTTAACCGAACACGTTAAATGACAGACCTTTGGTGACGGATGTTACAACATTACATTCGAATTTGTGCTGCATTTTGATAAAATACAAAAGGGACTAATGAGTGTGTTTTAGGACCATAATGCCCTTTAACCCTAATTTGAAGAGTGCAACATGTAATCACCTTATTTCTTCTTAGCCTACTTAGGCAAAACTTATTTTTTATTCGAACATCTACCTATATATATATATATATATATATATAGATATATATATATATATATATATATATATATATATATATATATATATATATATATATAACACATATACACACATATATATATACACATATATACATATATATATAGATATATATATATACATATATATATATGTATATATATATATATGTATGTATATATATGTATATATATGTGTGTGTGTGTATGTATGTATACATACATATATATATATACATATATATATACATATATATATATATACATATATATATATATGTATACACATATATATATACACATATATATGTATACATATATATATATGTATACATATATATATAGATACATATATATAGATACATATATATATATATATATATATATATATATATATTTATATATATATATGTATATATATGTATATATATACATGTATGTATACATATATATACGTATGTATACATATATACATATATAGATATATATATATAGATATACATATATATATACATATATATATATATTTATATGAATACATATAGGTATATATATATATGTATATATATATATATATATGTATGTATATATATATATGTATGTATACATATATGCATATATAGATATATATCTATATGTATATATATATATATATATATATATATATGCATATGTATATGTATATATATATATGCATATATATATATATGTATATATATATGTGTCTGTGTGTGTGTGTGTTTGCGCGTGTGTGTATATATATAGGGATAGGATCATTTCAGAACTCTTAAATATTTTCAGAACTGCGAGAACTAATTTGGACTCTTAGATTATTCAATCAATGGTTATAGATCAATAGTGGCATTTTAGTAATTATTTATAATAATAAGGAAATAAATTACTAACATAAGGGTAACATAGGTATTTTACGATTAATTAATTGTTTCTCCAATCAACACTCTTCTTATATTTCTCATTTCCTTAATTTAATATCGTTCATCTTTCATCTCTATCTCAAACCTAGAATGTTAACAGAGAAAAATGGATGATTCTTCCTGCGGATTCATATAGGTATTTTCTTCCTAACTTTAAAGTTGCAACTATTTATGTATCTCAAACAAAGGTAATCATACATCTTCTTTCAATTTCTTCTTCACATATCAATGGAAACTAAAACTAGGAATTATGATCCTAAAACCTTTTACCATCGTTGATTTCGAGAAGAGCACATGCGTTTGCTTTTGAAAGGTAAGCAACTGTCTTTGATTTGTTATTTTTCAAACTTATATTGAGGATTTTAACTTATATCTTGTGCTATGTAATATAGTTGATTTTGAAATTAGAAACGTTGAATAATATTATAATCACATACAAGCACGATGCAACATCAAAACATTAATGTTAAGCATATTATATATCCTATTTATTTTTAACATCAAAGTATAATATGTGGATTATTAGCACAAAATGTTATAACATTTTTCTACTATTATTAGCACAAAATATTATAACATTTTTCTACTATTATGGATCAATTATTTGCCTGTCTGTCTTTAGTTTAAAAATAGTCTCAATATGTAATGTATAAGCATACATGTTTCTAGTTTCTATGACTCTTTTTTATGTGATTGTAGCAAAAGAAAACGTCTAAACATTACTTGAGAAGTGGATGAGCATGAAGTTCCATATATGTAACACCCGATATTTTGAAAAGATGTAAAAGAAGATATTTTTAAAAGATGTAAAAGAAGAATAAAAAGAAGGAAAGGTAATTAAACCCAAGTTGAGGGTTAAATGTGTCAAAGTACAAAGCAATGTATTATATTTTGTACAAAAGAGCATGGCCGCCCATACACAATTGCACATGACCTTTTTGCAATCGAGTTTTAGAGAGAGAAAGAGCAGAAGCTCTCGGACTTTAAGAGGAACAAGAAGAAGCCTAGTTTAAGGTAAGAATTTGAGTAATTAAGTTGTTCTTGGCTAGACTTAGCCTTGGTTGTATGCTTACATGTGTTTGTGTGCTCGGTGTGTGTGTTTTTAGTGGGTTTTGGGTGCTAGAAACGTCTGAAAAGCTCAAGAGAAGGGTTTAAACTCAAAAGTAGCAAAGGTGAGTTCTAGACCCCGTATTTAATTGTTTTAATTCTTTGGGGCTAAAAATGTACAATTTTTTTACAAAGTTTATTTGAATACCCGTATGTACCCATGTGTGTATGATGATGTTTTTATGGTTGTTATATGTTAATTATACATGGAATTGTGTTATTAAGCTTAGAACATGTAAGAAGAATGATAGGGATTTATAATATGTTAAGAATATGTTAAACAGGTTGCCCAACCACCTGAACAGTGCCCCAACCGCCTAAACGTTGCCTTAGAAAGTTCTAAGTAAGCCCATACGTCTAAACAGGGCCCAATCGCCCGAATAGTGCCCCAACCGTCTAGAATATGCCTTAGAAAATCCAAGCGTAAGCCCATGCATCTGAACAGTAGCCCATGCGTCTAAGATTTTGACTCAGACGCCTAAGTGTGGACCAAACATCCAAATAGTGCCCATGCATCTGAGATGGTCCAAACGCCTAAGTGTTGAAACGCCCAAATAGTGTACATGTGCCTAAAAAGGCCTCATGCGCCTGCATAGTGCTCATGCGCCTAGAACACTTTGAATATTTTCAGAAATTTTGAGTAAAACAGAATCATTAGAGTTTGACCCAAGGTTGACTTAGGGATTTTAATTGCTATTATATTTGCATTATTATAAGTTATTCCTATGGTCATAGTGATTATTATTGTGTGACTTATGTGGTGTGCTTATAATCATAAATGCAAGTATTATCCTTAACAAAGTGAAAGAGTAACGATAAAGAGAAGTGAAACTTAATTAAAATGTTAAAAAGTCTTGCAAGCATATAGGAGGTGCACGACCATGTTGTCGTTAGCTCAACTGTGATGCGGGTTAGCTATATGACATCCGTCACCAACATAGGGTCGTTGACTTTGACTTTTGTCCTTATTTTGGCTTAGTCTTGATTTATGGTTCATTTCTTGTTGGGCCCAAATTTTGGCCCAATGGGCCCACGTCTTTGTGATGGGCCTGGAGTTCATATCTTTATTGACTAGTGGGCTTGTCATCTTATGAAGTCTTGTGTAGTGAGCCCGATCGAGGTTTCTCTATAATGTAAAACTCAAAACTTAAATATAATATAAGTAACCTTACATCCATGGGCTTCGCTTAAAGCCTAGCAAATAAACTTAAGTGAATTCTAAAAATATAAATGATCCAAATTATAGGGCATGTGATAGCTTGTTGGAACCGTCTTTGCGCGTGGAATTTGAAAATGTAAAAATTGGACGATACGTGGTTCGAGACGAGATGAATTTCAAGGATGGGCTGAGGTCCCGGATGCCCTCCTCCCCTCCCAATTTGCGGCCACAAGGATTAAAGGGGGGTATTCCCCCTTGCCTTGGCTCATTTGTGCAACAATTTGGTTTTTACATCAAACTTTCGAAATTTTCTGAAATCCTTCAAGCTTCCATCGATTTTTGATAAGCCAAACATCCAAAATCCTCAAACAAAGCAAGATACCTTCATCTTTGAAGATACGGTAAGCAAAACTCATTTTGATGATGTTAAATCTTTGTTTCACTCAGAAGAGATGATAATCATCATCTATATTCGAAAAATTCATCTAATGATCTTGTACATTCTGTTTTTGGTTCTAGATCATGGGAATCTTAGCGTTACGATCTGTGACATCTGTCACCTCAAGATCCGTCATTTAACGTGAGTCTTGTTAATTATTCTTAGAACATTCATTACTCACCTTTCTAGAATACTTGTGAGGACATCATACTTGTTTGGTTTTCTTTTACAGTCATGATACCATTACTTGAGACCTTAACGCTTACGGGTATCACCACCGACATCACTAATTATATTATGTTATATAATATAAACATCATAAACAACAACATATTCAAGGTATAGGCAACATTAAACACATCCTCATAATTAGTATAACGCGAGTATCTACGTCGTTATCAACCGAAACAAGTTTGGGCACTCGGGGGCTAAGTGCAGGGACTAAACTTGACAAATTGCCAAACTAGGGCTGGGTATAAATACCCCACACCAGCCCTAGCCTTAACATTCTGCTTCTTCTTCTTCTTCACCTTCTTCTCCATTTTTTTCTCTCAATCTAGCACCAAAATCCGTCACGTTTGTTGCGTTTTCACCGTCAAATCTTGGTTATCATCGTGAATACTCACTTCTAGCAGGTAGATAACCTTGTTGACCAGTTTCTTGCTTGATTTAACCTCTGCTTTTCTAGGGTTTTCGGGTGTTCGGGTTCATCCGAGCACAAGAGGTCGTGGGGGTGCGTGTGTAGCCTTTTTGAGTATGCTTCTTACTTAGACATCTTAGATAAGTGTTTTTGGAGGTCCTTGATATGTGAAACTCGTGCCCAGAGCAGCTGGACGCTGCTCTGTACTTCCGCAGTCGTGAACTTACTGTTCAGGCGACTGGGTTTTTCAGGCGACAGAGCCGTGCGACTGAGTGAGTCGTGCGACTGAGTCCATGCGTCTGAGTCTATCGTGGGACTGTGTGGTGCGACTGGGGTGAGGCGTGCGACTGAGTCCATGCGTATGTGTGTGTCGTGCGAATGAATGCATGCGATTGAGAGTGTGTGCGATTGAGTCAATGCGGATGAATGTGTGCGACTGTGTGTATCGCGCGATTGAAGGTCCAGTCGTACGAATGAGAGTTCAGTCGTACGAATGAAGCTGATTCGCACGACTGAAGGCTGAATCGTGCGAATGGAAGGTTGAGTCATGCGATTGGGTGTTGTGTGGTACGACTGAGTACACGAATAGGAGCTCAATCGTGCGAATGAAGCTGATTCGCATGACTGAAAGTTGATTCGTGCGAATGGAGTGTCCAGTCGTGCGTCTAGTCTGTCGTGCAATTGAAGACATTGTGCGTGAATCCTTCCTGTGTGCAGTGTGTGTTGTCATGTGATGTTATGGTGACATCGACACGGTTGCCATGGTTGATGACGATCTGTAAGACTAACACTATTGGACTCATTAATGCTATATCAAAATCCAATCAACTTAACACTTTGCAATTAGTAACAAACGAATCATAACACAAACACTTACCTAGTACTTTTCTGACAATGGTAACACTTTTACACAAATGTTATCGACAATGGCAACGTTACTAGTGTCTAGATCTACATAAGATCTATTTTGTGTTTGTGTGTGCAAGTGTTACCCACGACCGGACCGAAACTGCCCGAACCTATTGAACATCATCTTATGCTTTATGCTCATTATTAATGCTTGTCAGTAACTGTCAATAGGTGTTGACTGTTCATAGCATTCTACTGTTGGAAATATTCGTTCGTGCTTATCATCTATTCAGTAAGTTTCGTGGCCCCTTTTTACGCTTATATAACTTTTAAACATTTTCAAACTTGGGGGAAAAGAATGCTCGCTTACTTGACATATTTTCAAGCATCGTCCTAAGTGGAAGTCTGCTGCAACTCTTATGGTTAACTTATTTTGCTTACCTTGTTGAGTGATGCTATTATGTCTCTTGACTCTTTGCTATGTTACTACCTTGTATATTACTTGGTGGCTTTACATTACTATGCGCTATTACTTGATGCTATGTGTTGTATGATGTTACTTGTGAATGCTATTGACCTTGGATGCTCAGCGGTGTGGTTCTTCTTCGTGGGTCTACATTGTGGTTCTTCTTTGCCGAGCATCCATTACAACCATTAATCCTGGTAATGGGACCTAAGGATTGGTTTGGTTGTAACCTATACGTATGCGCTTAGTGGATCTTGCTACGTCATGTGAACTTGTCTTTATTACAACCCTTAATCCCGGTAATGGGATCTAAGGATTGGTTTGGTTGTAAACTATACGTATGCGCTTTATGGATCTTGCTACGTCATGTTAAACTTATTTTTCTATGGAAAATCTTTTATTACAACCCTTAATCCCGGTAATAGGACCTAAGGATTGGTTTGGTTGTAAACTATACGTATGCGCTTTGTGGATCTTGCTACGTCATTTTAAAATATTTACGCTTTGGGAATGCTTTCTTTACAGCCATCAATTCCCGTGAGGAACCTATGAATAGGTTTGGCTGTAACTATTTATAACTGGTAAAACCGCCTATACATAAGTATAGCCGCGGTAACTCTTATTAAACTTACTCACTGTTTACAACTTAACATCTTTTACTACTTAAAACCTGCGAAGCTCACCAACAATTATGTTGACTATTTTGAGCATCTCTTTTCAGGTGATCAAGGTAATTGAAGATCTAGGAGTGCTGTCTTTTAGTGGAGACCCTAGGAAGCATTTTTGAGACTGAACATACATGATGAACAATTCTTTTGTACATTGTTGCAATCCACTAAACAATTAACATTCTTTTGAACACTTGTTCCCGGGTTGTGGGAAACTAAATAATGTTATTCTATATGGTTATGTGATCCTTACATGTTATGCTTATGGCTATGTTGTCGTGAATATTGACTGAACGTGACACAAGTCTCCATTTGTGTTCGGGTGTCGTCATGACACGCTTGTCATTATATTTATATTGCTTCTCTATCGTATACCATGTGTTATGACGATCCCGTCTAGCTCGCATCCCCATGTTTTCACTATCAGCGGCGGTGTGACAGACTGGTATCAGAGCCACTGGTTATAGAGAATTAGGCAATACACTCTACCTAGACTATAACCTAGGAACCTTCATGTAGAATGCATGCTAGGACTGGCTTGCATTTAATATTACATGTATGTTCCTCTATACTTGTTTCTTGTCTCTATACGTGATTCTATACATATGTGCTTGTTATCTGATCATCCTGAGGAAGACACTATTACTCTTAGTCTTTCTCCACGGGATACCTTTATACTAGAACTTTACGTTCGCACACGCATAACATCATATCATTAGGTCGAGATACCTAAACAGAAGGGAACCTCGGTGATCACGCGTAGCGTCGATCTTGGATACTAAATCCGACCCTAACATGGTTATGCCTGAAATCCTGAAAGTATGAAGGATAGGCAACTATCATTGGACATATTGTGTTTATGTGCTTGGAATTTATATGCTATTACATACTACTATTGGAATACTAATGGCTCATGGACATGAGGACATTACACGAACCATGTTTGATGAGGGTTGACAATACTATGATGTTAACTTGGGGTAAGTGGAGCTAGGGTGACCATGCAAGGTAAATTACCATTACGGGTGCACACGTAATTGCAATTTGCACTGCATGAGAAGCCTGGCAAATCTTACCATGAGGTAACAATTAGGAGTATCACAAGTTCTCTATTCTATACCCTAGGGTGTGCTAGGATCATAATTCTAGTAAGACCTCGTTGAGGGTAACAAAACATTACTAACATCTACTATTACATAAGTCCTGTCCTACTTAGAGCCTTCATGGTATTTCCAATCGTGACATTGATTCTATCTTTCGTGAAACATTCCTCCACTTGGCATTTCAGTAACTAAGGAACTGATTGAATGCTTAGAATGAAAGTGGACTTCAGGAAATGTAGAGGAGTGATGATACTCTGTACACATACATTATGTTATTCATTGGCATTATGCTAAGGAAAATTAGGATGTCATGTAACCAGCTTAAGCATCATTCTATGTATATCAAGGGTGTGGTGGGAACGCTGCGGGGAACCCAATATATAAGCATCACAGGTATACTAAGAATATGTTTGAACTGGGCTACGTGATGATCCTGATGGACTGAAGTATGGATTGTTGGGACTTGATGAGTGGAACCATACATGTATCTTCAAGTGACTAAGGTTTACATGTTTACTAAAATTTACATGTTTACTCCTTTTATGATTAGACAATGCCGCCTCGAAGAGTCACCCGTAGCACTAATCGCGAGGGTGAGACCTCATAAGGCAGAGGTAGAGGCAGACTACCAAAAATGGGTGGTGCTCCAGCTGGCAATAATCAGGGAACTGACAACCCTGATATAGCTACTATGATTTCTCAGCAGCTAGCCGCACTGATTCCTACTATAGTGACGCAAGTGAGCGACACTCTTCTGAATCATAATCTCCACGGGGATCATGATACTAATGATCAGTATAACCAAGGAACAGGGGAAGACACTGGGATTGGAGGAACAACTGGGAACGAAACTGGGGTCGACAAAACTAGATGGGGATGTTCTTACAAGGAATTCGTGGCCTGCAAACCCCGAGAATTTGATGGGAAAGGTGGGGCGATAGCCGTGACTAGATGGCTTGAGAAGATGCAGGCAGTGATTGACCTCAGTGAGTGCCTCGACAGTCAAAGAATCAAGTATGCCACGTGTTCACTACAGGGCAAAGCACTAACTTGGTGGAACACCTAGGTTCAAGCTAGAGGAATAGAATCTGCGATGCAAATTACTTGGGATGAGTTCAAAGCCCTGATTACTGAGGAATACTGTCCTCTCAACGAGATGCAGAAACTTGAGCAGGAATTCTGGAACCATGCGATGGTAGGAGCTGGGCACGCCGCTTACACTGATCGCTTTCATGAGCTGGCTAGACTGGTTCCACACCTAGTCACTCCGGAATCTAAGAGGATTGAAAGGTACATTTGGGGACTCGCACCTCAAATTCGGGCATTGGTAATAGCAGTTGCCCTCCCATGATTCAGAGCGCAATCTTGAAGGCCGGCGCTCTAACTGATGAGATGGTAAGAGCAGGGATGTTTGGCAGGGGAGCAGAGAAGAGAAAGGAGGTTGGGAAAACGAGCCGGTCTAGTGCCGGAAGATTTGATAAGAAGGCCAAGACAACCCGAAATTTTGTGGCTGTAACTCAAGAAAGGAAAGAATATGCTGGGCCGCACCTGAAATGTAACAGGTGCACTCTTCACCATCCCCCAGCAACACCGTGTCAGATATGTGCGAATTGTAGGAGCCTGGGGCACCTAGCGAAGGATTGTAGAACTGCGCCGAATCTGCTTGCACCCATCAACGCGGTTAACCCCGCTGGGAATGCCAAGGCTTGTTATGAGTGCGGATGTCTTGGTCACTACCGGAACAGTTGCCCCAGACTGAATAAGGCACCGGGTCAACAAGGGAATAACCAGTAGCAAGTGATGGCCATAGCTGGTAATCCGGGCCAAGGGAATCAAGGAAATGCTACCAGAGGACGTGCGTTTGTTATCGGAGCAAATGACGCCCGTCAGGACCCAAATGTTTGTACGGGTACGTACTTGCTCAATCACCACTTTGCATCCGTACTATTTGATACTGGGGAAGACAATTAGTTTCATATCTTCTGATTTTGCATACATGCTTGCCTTGAACCCTAGTAGATTAGAAACTAGCTTCTTCGTAGAAATGGCCAACCGTAGAGTTGCACAAGCAGATGAGATTATTAGATAGTGCTCCATGATATTGGAGAACCATGCCTTCGACATAGACTTAATACCTTTCGAGTTGGGGAGCTTCGATGTGATTGTGGGAATGGATTGGTTGTCGAAACACGAAGCCGAGATTGTTTGTCGGGAGAAAGTAGTACGAATCCCCATGCCAAACGGGGAGGTACTCAAGATTCAAGGAGAACGATCGGTAAGAACTCTAAGGCTTATTTCTTGCATGAAAACGTGACGATATTTACGGAAGCGGTGTTACGCATTTCTGGCCCATGTAGTGGAAAAGAAAGCAGAAGGCAACAAGTTGGTGGATATTCCTGTAGTACGAGATTATCCGGAAGTATTCCCTGATGACTTGTCAGGTTTACCTCCTCCACGACAGGTGGAATTTCGTATAGAGTTGGTTCTTGGAGCTACGCCGGTAGCAAAAGCACCATAACGGTTAGCGCCATCCGAAATGCAAGAGTTATCTAGCCAATTACAAGAGCTATTGGAGAAGGGTTTCATTTGGCCGAGTCATTCACCGTGGGGAGCACCGGTCTTGTTTGTCAAAAAGAAAGACGGGTCATTCCGCATGTGCATCAATTATCGCGAGTTGAACAAGTTGACTATGAAGAATCGATATCCTCTTCCCAAATCGATGATTTATTTGATCAGTTGCAAGGAGCTTCATATTTCTCCAAGATTGATCTTCGTTCTGGATATCATCAATTGAGGGTTTTTGAGGATGACATACCGAAAACAGCATTTAGGACTCGTTATGGTCATTATGAGTTCCTAGTCATGCCGTTCGGACTGACTAACGCACCGGCTGTATTTATGGATCTGATGAATCGGGTGTGTAAACCATATTTGGATAAGTTCATGATCGTATTCATTGACGATATACTTATCTACTCCCAATCGAAAGAAGACC
Organism: Flaveria linearis; assembly: GCA_024085815.1. Classification (NCBI taxonomy): domain Eukaryota; kingdom Viridiplantae; phylum Streptophyta; class Magnoliopsida; order Asterales; family Asteraceae; genus Flaveria; species Flaveria linearis. The sequence continues at coordinate 44,039,695 of CM044011.1, forward strand.
ACGAGAAACATCTTCGGGCTATACTGAGTTTGTTACAATAAGAGAAACTTTTCGCTAAACTCTCGAAGTGCGAGTTTTGGCTTCGAGAAGTGAAGTTTTTGGGAATGTGGTTAACGAGAATGGGATTCATGTAGATCCCGGCAAATTGAAGCAGTGAAGAAATGGGATACACCCCAGACACCCTCAGAGATACGGTAATTCTTAGGATTGGCCGGATACTATCGTCACTTCATTGCAAATTTTTCAAAGATTGCTCAACCGTTAACTATGTTGACTCAGAAAGACAAGAAGTTTGACTGGGGATATGCCCAAGAACAAGCATTCCAAACGTTGAAAGAGAAGTTATGCTAAGCACTGATATTGTCCCTTCCAAACGAAACTGATGATTTTATGGTGTACTGCGATGCTTCACACCAAGGATTGGGTTGTGTGTTAATGCAGAAAGATAAGGTGATTGCCTACGCCTCACGACAACATAAGGTGCACGAAAAGAACTACACAACTCATGATTTGGAGTTGGGCGCTGTAGTATTTGCACTTAAGATATGGAGGCACTATCTGTATGGAACTAAATGCATCATCTACACAGATCATAAGAGCCTTCAACACATCCTGAATCAGAAAGAACTCAACATGCGACAACGACGTTGGGTAGAGCTACTTAGTGACTACGATTGTGAAATCCGGTATCACCCGGGGAAAGCAAATGTGGTGGCTGACGCCCTAAATCGTAAAGAGCGCGTGAAACCACTACGTGCTCGAGCTTTGGGATTTACTATTCAAACAAACTTGAAAGCTCAGATCCAACTTGCACAAAGGGAAGCATTGAAAGAAGAAAATCTTGCAGGAGAAGAATTCCGAGGGTTAGACAAACAGATGATTTGCAAGGATGATGACATACAGTACTTCATGGATCGCATATGGGTACCCAAATGGGGAGACGTTCATACCCTGATCATGGAGGAAGCGCACAAGACACGATATTCTGTTCATCCTGGTGCAGACAAGATGTATCACGATCTTAAGGATCTATACTGGTGGCCAGGCATGAAGAGAGACATTGCTATGTATGTGAGCCGATGCTTGACGTGCTCGAAAGTCAAGGCTGAACATCAAAAACCATCGGGATTATTACAGCAAGCTGAAATTCCCGAGTGGAAATGGGAGAACATAGCCATGGATTTTATTACCAAACTCCCAAGGACGCCAAGCGGACACGACTCAATAGGGGTCGTGGTGGATCGAATGACAAAATCCGCTCACTTCTTGCCTATCCGAGAAGACTATAAAATGGATAAGCTGGCAAGGTTGTACATCAAAGAAGTCATGACACGGCACGGGGTTCCGGTGTCAATCATATCCGACCGAGACAGTCGATTTACTTCACGATTTTGGCAAACACTACAGAAAGCGATGGGCACTCGATTAGATATGAGTACCGCCTATCACCCCCAAACAGATGGCCAAAGTGAACGAACCATACAAACATTGGAAGACATACTCAGAGCTTGTGTAATCGATTTTGGTGGTAGCTGGGACACTCATCTACCATTGATTGAGTTCTCTTACAACAACAGCTATCATACAAGCATTGGATGCGCACCATTTGAAGCATTGTACGGGAGGAAATGTAGATCCCCAGTTTGTTGGGCTGAAGTTGGTGAGAACCAGCTTACGGGCCCAGAGATCATTCAAGAGAAAACTGACAAGATCTTACAAATCAAAGACAGACTTAAAGCTGCTAGAGATTGCCAAAAGAGCTATGCCGACAACCGTCGAAAGCCTCTAGAATTCAATGTTGGAGATCACGTTTTACTCAAAGTCTTTCCCTGGAAAGGGATTGTACGATTTGGAAAGAAAGGGAAGTTAGCCCCTCGAAACGTAGGACCATTCGAGATTACAGAAAGAATCGGTCCGGTGGCTTACCGATTGAGGTTGCCACAAGAACTCAGCGGTGTACATGATACTTTTCACGTGTCGAACCTCAAGAAGTGTTTGGTCGACGAGTCCTTACACGTACCAATTGAGGAAATCAAGATCGACGAAAAGCTTCATTTTATCGAGGAACCTATCGAGATCATGGACCGAAAGGTCAAACGCCTGAGACGCAGCAAGATACCGATCATTCACATGAGATGGAACTCCAAGAGAGGACCAGAATTCACGTGGGAACGAGAAGACCAGATGAAGCTCAAATATTCAATCTATTCGAGGATGACACTCTTGGACCTAGCACCAGTTGAATTTCGGGACGAAATTCTCTCAACTGGGGATACTGTGACATCCGTCACCTTAAGGTCCATCATTTAACGTGAGTCTCGTTAACTATTCTTAGAACATTCATTCCTCACCTTCGTAGACTACTTGTGAGGACATCATACTTGTTTGGTTTTCTTTTATAGTCGTGATACCATTACTTGCAACCTTAACGCTTACGGGTATCACTACCGACATCACTAATTATATTATGTTATATAATATAAACATCATAAACAACAACATATTCAAGGTATAGGCAACATTAAACACATCCTCATAATTAGTATAACGCGAGTATCTACGTCGTTATCAACTGAAACAAGTTTGGGCACTCGGGGGCTAAGTGCAGGGACTAAACTTGACAAATAGCCAAACTAGGGCTGGGTATAAATACCCCACACCAGCCCTAGTCTTCACATTCTGCTTCTTCTTCTTCTTCACCTTCTTCTCCATTTTGTCTCTCAATCTAGCACCAAAATCCGTCACGTTTGTTGCGTTTTCACCATCAAATCTTGGTTATCATCGTGAATACTCACTTCTAGCAGGTAGATAACCTTGTTGACCAGTTTCTTGCTTGATTTAACCTCTGCGTTTTTTAGGGTTTTCGGGTGTTCGGGTTCATCCGAGCACAAGAGGTCGTGGGGGTGCGTGTGTAGCCTTTTTGAGTATGCTTCTTACTTAGACATCTTAGATAAGTGTTTTTGGAGGTCCTTGATATGTGAAACTCGTGCCCGGAGCAGCTGGACGCTGCTCTATACTTCCGCAGTCGTGAACTTACTGTTCAGGCGACTGGGTTTTTCAGGCGACTGAGCCGTGCGACTGAGTGAGTCGTGCGACTGAGTCCATGCGTCTGAGTCTATCGTGGGACTGTGTGGTGCGACTGGGGTGAGGCGTGCGACTGAGTCCATGCGTATGTGTGTGTCGTGCGAATGAATGCATGCGATTGAGAGTGTGTGCGACTGTGTGTATCGCGCGATTGAAGGTCCAGTCGTACGAATGAGAGTTCAGTCGTACGAATGAAGCTGATTCGCACGACTGAAGGCTGAATCGTGCGAATGGAAGGTTGAGTCATGTGATTGGGTGTTGTGTGGTACGACTGAGTACACGAATAGGAGTTCAATCGTGCGAATGAAGTTGATTCGCATGACAGAAAGTTGATTCGTGCGAATGGAGTGTCCAATCGTGCGTCTAGTCCTGTCGTGCAATTGGAGACATTGTGCGTGAATCCTTCCTATGTGCAGTGTGTGTTGTCATGTGATATTATGGTGACATCGACACGGTTGCCATGGTTGATGACGATCTGTAAGACTAACAATATTGGACTCATTAATGCTATATCAAAATCCAATCAACTTAACACTTTGCAATTAGTAACAAACGAATCATAACACAAACACTTACCTAGTACTTTTCTGACAATGGTAACACTTTTACACAAATGTTATCGACAATGGCAACGTTACTAGTGTCTAGATCTACGTAAGATCTATTGTGTGTTTGTGTGTGCAAATGTTACCCACGACCGGACCGAAACTGCCCGAACCTATTGAACATCATCTTATACTTTATGCTCATTATTAATGCTTGTCAGTAACTATCAATAGGTGTTGACTGTTCATAGCATTCTACTGTTGGAAATATTCGTTCGTGCTTATCATCTATTCAGTGAGTTTTGTGGACCCTTTTTACGCTTATATAACTTTAAATATTTTCAAACTTGGGGGAAAAGAATGCTCGCTTACTTGACACATTTTCAAGCATCTTCCTCAGTGGAAGTCTGCTGCAACTCTTATGGTTAACTTATTTGCTTACCTTGTTGAGTGATGCTATTATGTCTCTTGACTCTTTGCTATGTTACTACCTTGTATATTACTTGGTGGCTTTACATTACTATGCGCTATTACTTGATGCTATGTGTTGTATGATGTTACTTGTGAATGCTATTGACCTTGGATGCTCTCGATGGTGTGGTTCTTTTTCGTGGGTCTACTTTGTGGTTCTTCTTTACCGAGCATCCATTACAACCATTAATCCCGGTAATGGGACCTAAGGATTGGTTTGGTTGTAACCTATACGTATGCGCTTAGTGGATCTTGCTACGTCATGTGAACTTGTCTTTATTACAACCCTTAATCCCGGTAATGGGACCTAAGGATTGGTTTGGTTGTAAACTATACGTATGCGCTTTATGGATCTTGCTACGTCATGTTAAACTTATTTTGCTATGGAAAATCTTTTATTACAACCCTTAATCACGGTAATAGGACCTAAGGATTGGTTTGGTTGTAAACTATACGTATGCGCTTTGTGGATCTTGCTACGTCATTTTAAACCCCTAATATGTTATGACGATCCCGTCCATCGCATTCTCGTGTTTCCACTTTAGCCAGGGTGTGACAAATTGGTATCAGAGCCATTGGTTATAGGGAATTAGGTGGATTATTCGACCTAGACTATAACCTAAGTACCCTCATGTAGTGTGTATCATAGGATTTTGGGTGTACTGTTATACATGAGAATGTTTTATGTGCATTATCTTCTGTGTCGTGCTCCCTACCTTCTATGTTATCTGAGATCTTTCTATTTAGAGAACTTTGGCTGTTGTTTTATCTGTGCGTGCATTGAGAAAGCATTAGGCAAGGATGTCCTCCCGTTGTACGCTTGGTTAGTATTTGGTCTGGATTGATAAGTGCGAGTGTAAGGATTCTTTTAAAGGAAATTGGACGTTAAGCAAACCCTTATTATATGTGCTTACTGGTGATGGTGATGTTGTGTGAGGTCTTATTTATAACTTGCGAGTTGAATATTGGGAGATGGACATGCTAGCGTACTTGACGATAACATAAAAGGGTCGTGGCGTATTCGGGATGAGATGGAAGCTTTATTGGATCTCGGTCTATACTAAATGGACTCGTTTGACTGTCCCTTATCTAGTGAGTACTCTCTTGATCAATTCCTCTGTACAACTTTGTTACTTAACCTTCGGTTAGCGACCACAACCTTGGTTCTCCAATCATAGATAACACTCTGTACTTATCAAGATATGTTGACTATGGTAGGATGAGTTAGGGTTGACCATGCAATGCAAATTACCATTACGGGTGCACACGTAATTGCAATATGCAGATGCATGCGAAATCTGGCAAACCTTTCATGAGATAATAGTTATAGTTAGTACGAATCTTCCATTTTATGCACGGGACACTCCTGCGATTACGATAACCTATGGTGTGAAAACACCAATCCTAATTATCTTTGATCAAGTACAAATAAATCTAGAACCTTCATGGGAATCATTTGGGATCTTGTAGCCTGATATCTATGAGGTGTTCCTCTTGCTTTTGTTTCTATCATCATGGGAATTGACTACCTGTTCAAGGTGTATTTGGTCTCTGAAGACTCGAAGTAGGGAAGTGAGACTCCTTCTACCTATGCTGCTTTGTTCAAACTGATCATAATACTTGTTGCATTGGTTGTTGAGAGCTTCTAGCATTATACTTGATGGGGTAAATGGAAGTCCTGTAACCAGTTTAGATATCGTTCTTGGTATATCGTCGATGTGGTGGGAACGCTGTAGGGAACCATATACATAAACATCTTCGTTATGCTAGGGATGTGTCTGAACTGGGCTATGTGATGATCCGAGAGGGTTAGAGATGGACATAGTAAGACTGATAAATTGAAAGAAAGTGGCACTGGAGGCATGATTGGCTGAACGTGCCCAAAGTTCATGATGTGCAAGGTAAAAGAGTTTGACAGGATGTTGGGGCAATAGTTCTGAACCGTTACATTGAGAAAATAGAAATGGATATGGACATCAAGATCTGTGCTACTAATTAAATGACAAAGAGTGTTATTCGGCGACTAGTAGGCAAAGCACTAATATGGTGGAATATCCAAGTTCAAGTGCGAAGTAGAAAAGATGTGATGGTCGTCATTTTGGATGGGCTAAGCAATAGTAAGTGAGAGGTACTACCACATGGACGAGATGCAAAATATAGATCATTAGTTATGGAATCAAGTAATGGTGGGATCTAGTCATGCCGCTTATCCCTACCAATTCCATAAGTTGGCAAAGGTGGCGTCATATTTGTGACACGTAAATCAAAACAAATGGAAAAGTACCACAGCGGGATTGGTTCTATAGATGTGGAATGGTGGTCACTACTACACCACAACCAGTTGGAGTGCAATACTAAAGAAGTGTATTCTAGTTAATGAGATTGTTCATATTAGACCCTTGAGAAGACTAGTGAGACGTAGGAGGATGTTAAGGAATTGAGTGAGCTAGTCGATGTTAGAGTAGACAAGAAGGACAAATTCATGAAAGGATACGTGGTTGTCGCATTGGCAATAAAGGGTTATGTTGGCACTTTTCCAGAGAGTAATAAATGCAATCTACACCACCGACTATGATGTCATGACCTGTGTGGTTCAATTTTTAGCAATAGGAATGCTTAGCAAAGAGTCTTAAGGTATTTTTGAACCCAGTTGTGTCGATTAATGCGGTCGAGTCAGAGGGAGTTGGACGTTGACCTTTCGAGGGCGAGAGCCAGGAGCATTATCAAAATGCATATGTGTGGTTAAATAGGGCTCTAAGACAAACGATCAATTAAGAATAAAAGGAAAAACAACCAAAGGAAAAAAATTTGCAAACCCTGGGTACGGCAAGATGGCAACCCTTCGCATAGAAAGGCATTCAGGATTGATGTCGATGGGGCCTAAGAGGATCCTTACGTAACGACTTTGACCTTGGTAACCAAGTTGGATTTAACCCCAGTCACGAGGAATGTGTTTAATTAATGGACTAAATATAGGCTTGTAAACACTAGAAAGGTAATATGGGACTCTACTATGCTATCAGCAAATCATACATTTTGAATACATTTTGTATGATTTGGGCACGAAAGTTTCAATCTGGTCATGGGGATGGATTGATCGTCAAGGAATAGTACTGAGGTCATTGGATGAGTGAAGTTTGCTGGCATACCGTTGTCATATAGTGAGACACTTGACGTGTATGGCAGGAGATCAGAAGAGGACCACACGAAGATTTTTATTTTGAAGATGAAGAAATAAGAGTTACATGACATACCTATTGTGTGAAAATTCTAAAAAGTGTTCCCGAAAGATTTGGTTGGAATGCCTACTCCATAATAGGTGGACCTTTGGATTGAATTGGTACACAAAGCGGTGTGTGTACCTAGGGCTTCTTATCACGTAACACCCTTGGAACTGTAAAACCATTTTAAACAACTATAGGACTGGTCTGGTAAGAGTTTTAATACGACCCACACGCACTAGGAGGCGTTAGTGCTCTCTGTAGAGAAGAAGGATAGGTCTTACAGGATGTGTAGTGACTATTAGAAGCTGAATAAACTAACAGGCATTAACCATCAACATTTGCCCTGGAATAAATGACTCATTCAATTAGCTTCAATTATCGACATACTTTTGAATATGGATCTCCATTCGAAAAATATCTACATAGAGTACTTGTGGATGAGATATCGAAGAAAGTATTTAGAACTCGTCATAGACATTACTAGTTCCTAATTATGAATATATGGTTAACAATGGCACTCACGGAGCTCATAGACATGAAGAATTAGATGTGTATGCCATATCCGAATAATTTTTTGTAGTGTTTGTTGAGGACGTTCTGATTGATTTGAGGATAGGAGAATTCCAAGAAATGTACATAGGTAGACAGTCTTGGAAATGTTGAAAAGGAGAAACTATAAACTAGGTTCTCCACGTGTGCCATCTATACTGACCACAAGAGTTTTCAACATATTAATCACCAAAAAGAACTGAAGATAAGACAGAGATGTTTGACTAAATTGTTCAGTGACTGCGACTGTGTGATTAGGGATAACCCGAGAAGGCAAATATGGGTTCAGACGTGATGAGTTGTAAGAAAGAGTCAAACCCATGTTCTCACCTCATTACCACTCAAGTCAAGTAAATAAGAGGACTGAATGTGGAGAATAAGGCGTAAAGAGGTCTAAACAAATAGTTCATACAAAGGATGATGCAGGATTGTACCTTAGTAAGCGAGTTTAGGTTTTGTTTATGGGGAATGTGCAGACATTAGTGTGGACAAAGCACACAAGTTAAGTATGTGTTTATCCCGATGCTAACAAGAAGTGACATGATCGTTAAGGCTGGTATTGGTTCTTAGAATGAAAGTGGACATAACGGACTAAGTGTGTGAACTGTTAAGACGTCGCAGGATATATGAATTTTTTTTACTGTTGACTCTGGAGGTAATTAGGACACTCACCTATTATTAGTTGAGTTTCCTTGTGAAAATAGCTACCATGGGGTATTATTTTAGCACCATTCAAGGTTCTGCGTAGATGTAAGTGTTGATCACCGATGCAATGGCCAGAAGGCATGTAAATAGAGATGAAGAAATTGTAAATCATTCAGGAGACGAATGATTAGGGGTTGGATTGCAGATAGGCTAATGATAGTTCAAGATAGTTAGAAATTACTCTGTCAATCAAAGGAACCCTTGCTTGAGGCACATATTCCGTGACGTTGATTGGTTTGATGATTAGATACGGTTGGGGACTGGTGCCCTATCATGGTGTTAGTAGTGTGGTGGGTTAGTTGCTATACACCCTATATATAAACACTATAGGTACCTTGAATGTGAAATCGGAACCCAGACTTGTATCTAGCTTTTGGTATTGGACAACGCTCATACTCTAGAGATATCAGAAAATTAGGTTGTAAAACCTAAAACGCCATCTCAAGAGATTTGGTTCTTATAGCGAGTTCACGAGCTGTTGCTTGGAATAACATGGTTTATCTTGTCAGATGGAGCAAATTGCCACCTATATTAGCAAGTGTGGTTAAAACTATAGAACGATTTTGATCCTGTGATTTATTGGGTGACCCAAGGAATTTAAGCGGGCGGAAAATTTCAATTTGCCTATGTACTAGTTTGGATTGTGGCTAAAGAAGTTAGAACATGGAGAGGCAATGGAAATCCTTATCGTAAAGATTAGATAGAACTTAAAGCGAGAACCTAAATCTTATCTTCACGTGGGAGTTTTATTAAGGACTAAGTATTCCCCACCTATTTGCGGATGACATTGCAGTTAATAATACTAGTTGAATTTCGGGATGAAATTCTCTCAACTGGGGGATACTGTGACATCCGTCACCAACATAGGGGCGTTGACTTTGACTTTTGTCCTTATTTTGGCTTAGTCTTGATTTATGGTTCATTTCTTGTTGGGCCCAAATTTTGGCCCAATGGGCCTACGTCTTTATGATGGGCCTGGAGTTCATATCTTTATGTGACTAGTGGGCTTGCCATCTTATGAAGTCCTATGTAGTGAGCCTGATCGAGGTTTCTCTATAATGTAAAACTCAAAACTTAACCATAATATAAGTAACCTTACATCCATGGGCTTTGCTTAAAGCCTAGCAAATAAACTTAAGTGAATTCTAAAAATATAAATTATCCAAATTATAGGGCATCTGATAGCTCGTTGGAACCGTCTTTGCGCGGGGAATTTGAAAATTTAAAAATTGGAAGACACGCGGTTCGAGGCGAGATGAATTTCACGGGACGGGCCGAGGGCCCGGATGCCCTCCTCCCCTCCCAATTTGCGGCCACAAGGATTAAAGGGGGGTATTCCCCCTTGCCTTGGCTCATTTGTGCAACAATTTGGTTTTTACATCAAACTTTTGAAATTTTCTGAAACCCTTCAAGCTTCCATCGATTTTTGATAAGCCAAACATCCAAGATCCTCAAACAAAGCAAGATACCTTCATCTTCGAAGATACGGTAAGCAAAACTCGTTTTGATGATGTTAAATCTTTGCTTCACTCAAAAGAGATGATAATCATCATCTATATTCAAAAACTTCATCTAATGATCTTGTACATTCAGTTTTTGGTGCTAGATCATGAGAATCTTGGCGTTACGATTGTCGGATTCGCCATTTGGTAAGAAACCCTAATTTGGATTCTATGGTAATCGAATCCATGATATTGATCCGAAATCTTGGATGACCCACCCTTAATTAAGATTTTGAACCCATAAAATGTTTTTAACTAACAAAAATTGTTCCTCAAAAGGATTGATGGGTTAAACGAAACGAAACAACGCAAGGGAACAAATCTAACAATCTGGACAACTTGTTGTCAGAAAAATAGGTCATTTTGTTCGACCAATATCCTGGTCTAAATAAACTCAATTGGGGCAAACTATGGGTCTAAACTTAAGCCCCATGAGTCTTGTAACTAACCCAAGTGGTCTCACGTCGTTTCGACATCTTTTGGTCCTCCAAACGTAGCAAACAAAACTGAAGGTCAAAACTGACGAATCTGGACAGAAGATTGGTCTTTATTCCTCGTGTCATAACTTTCTCATATTTTGTCATATGAACCTGATTCTTTTTCTGGAGTTTAATTTAAAGTCTCCTCTTTCAAATGAAACCTCTTACATGACGTTTCATTATCGTTCGATTTCCAAACAGCCTGTACAAGACTGATGCGCAATCAGATATGTATGCTGAAATATTTTGTTAAGACTTATTAATAAAGGTTGGGACTAAATAATCTAAATTAAGACAAGTTTTACATATAATGTTGATTAAACCTTTTTACAAAAGAATTAAATTAATAAGTGTAATGATGAAAAACCTTGATCTGTGTTCAGGGCTGGACCAACAGGATTATACCCTTTTAGTCATCGATATTTGGTGCTATATTAATACTTGTGCTAATTATATATTTTAGAGCATTCCCTGCGTGTTATGGAAGTTTACCTGTGACATTATAAGGTGAGTTTCATGGCCCTCTTTTAATTATGTTTTCATAGGGGAAAAGCATGCTCATGGTTTGGGACTATGCCGTGTCGGTTTTCTTTTTAAATATTGTATGTGGTTTGGGGCATGGTATGAGTCTTGATATTCAATCATGAGGGTATACATGTTCTTGTGCTTATGTTAGTGCTACAATTTATGTATTCAGTCATCAGGGAGACGTATTGTTAGTACTAACGGGTTAACAACCCCACCCATGTAGTTGGTATACTAGTCGAGACCGACTGGGCCGGGAGTGCCCTTAGGTGAATATAATCCGGTTGTGAATATTTTGGAAATTCTTGGACTTTCGGGTTGTGTGCATTTTGGAAAATTTTGGACTTGGATTACATTTGAGCTTATGTTGATATCTTGACTGCTATGTATCTCTTTCACATACAATTTTTTGACACATGTTATACACGGCAAATACTTATACTTATAAACCTGTGAACTCACCAATCTATGTTGACATTTTCAAGCATGTCTTTCCAGGTAATGAAGTCTAGGTGTGTGACATTAGGCTTAGACGAGACCGCTCCTCTAGGAGCAATAGACGTTCAAGAGACTTGAGACATTTATTTTTGGATTGTTGGGTTTATGAATTGTATTTGGTGGATTTGAGATTGCATTGTTTGGGATTTGGTTGATTTGAATCGTATGGAATTTTTGGTGTGATTATGCATTTTGGTATGATGTATTGGCAGTGACTACACTTGACATGTGTTCCTATATGTCGGCCGACGCCATGACCCATTTACGGAGAATACCTTTATATATTCTCTTAAACCCCCAATGTGTTATGACGATCCCGTTCGTCGCATTCTCGTGTTTCCGCTTTAGCGAGGGTGTGACAGATTGGTATCAGAGCCATTGGTTATAGAGAATTACGTGGATTATTCGACCTAGACTATAACCTAAGTACCCTCATGTAGTATGTATCATAGGATTATATGTGTACTGTTATACATGAGAATGTTTTATGTGGATTATCTTCTGTGTCGTGTTGCCTGCCTTCTGTGTTATCTGTGATCTTTCTATTTAGAGAACTTTGGTTGTTATTTTATCTGTGTGTGTATTGAGAAAGCATTAGGCAAGGATGTCCTCCCGTTGTACGCTTGGTTAGTATTTGGTCTGGATTGATAAGTGCGAGTGTAAGGATTCTTTTAAAGGACATTGGGCGTTAAGCAAACCCTTATTATATGTGCTTACTAGTGATGATTATGTTGTATGAGGTCTTATTTATAACTTACGAGTTGAATATTGGGAGATGGACATGCTAGCGTACTTGACGACAACATAAAAGGGTCGTGGCGTATTCGGGATGAGATGGCAGCTTTATTGGATCTCAGTCTATACTAAATGGACTCGTTTGACCATCCCTTATCTAAGTGAGTGCTCTCTTGATCTATTCCTCTGTACAACTTCGGTTACTTAACCTTCGGTTAGGGACCATATCCTTTGTTCTCCAATCATAGATAACACTCTGTACTTATCAAGACATGTTGACTCTGGTAGGAGGAGCTAGTGTTGACCATGCAATGCAAATTACCATTACGGGTGCACGCGTAATTGCAATATGCAGATGCATGCGAAATCTGGCAAACCTTTTCATGAGATAACAGTTATAGTTAGTACGAATCTTCCATTTTATGCACGGGACAGTGGAGTTCCTACGATTACGATAACCTATGGTGTGAAAACACCAATCCTAATTATCTTTGATCAAGTACAAATAAATCTGCAACCTTCATGGGAATCATTTGGGATCTTGTAGCCCAGTATTAATGAGGCGTTCCTCTTGCTTTTGTTTCTATCATCATGGAAATTGACTACCTGTTTAAGGTGTATTTTGTCTCTAAAGACTCGAAGTAGGGAAGAGAGACTCCTTCTACCTATGCTGCTTTGTTCAAACTGATCATAATACTTGTTGCATTGGTTGTTAAGAGATTCTAGCATTACACTTGATGGGGTAAATGGATGTCCTGTAACTAGTTTAGATATCGTCATTGGTATATCGTCCATGTGGTGGGAATGCTGCGAGGAACCCTATACATAAACATCTTCGTTATGCTAGGGATGTGTCTAAACTGGGCTATGTGATGATCCGAGAGGGTTAGAGATGGACATAGTGAGACTGATAAATTGAAAGAAAGTGGCACTGGAGGCATGATTGGTTGAACGTGCCCAAAGTTCATGATGTGCAAGCTAAAAGAGTTTGACAGGATGTTGGGGCAATAGTTCTGACCCGTTACATTGAGAAAACAGAAATGGATATGGACATCAAGATCTGTGCTACTAATTAAAAGACAAAGAGTGTTATTCGGCCACTAGTAGGCAAAGCACTAATATGGTGGAATATCCAAGTTCAAGTGTGAAGTAGAAAAGATGTGATGGTCATGATTTGGATGGGCTAAGCAATAGTAACTGAGAGGTACTACCACATGGACAAGATGCAAAACATAGATCATTAGTTATGGAATCAAGTAATGGTGGGATCTAGTCATGTCGCTTATCCCTACCAATTCCATAAGTTGGCAAAGGTGGCGTCATATTTGTGACACGTAAATCAAAACGAATGGAAAGTACCTCAGGGGGACTGGTTCTATAGATGTGGAATGGTGCTCACCACTACACCACAACCAGTTGGAGTGCAACACTGAAGAAGTGTATTCTAGTTAATGAGATGGTTCGTATTAGACCCTCGAGAAGACTAGTCCGACGTAGGAGGATGTTAAGGAATTGAGTGAGCTAGTCGAGGTTAGAGTAGAGAACAAGGACAAATTCATGAAAGGATACGTGATTGTCGCATTGGCAATGAAGGGTTATGTTGGCACTTGTCCAGAGAGTAATAAGTGCAATCTACACCACCCGACTATGATGTCAAGACCTGTGTGGTTCAATTTTAAGCAATTGGAATGCTTAGCAAAGAGTCTTAAAGTATTTGTGAACCCAGTTGTGTCGATTAATGCGGTCGAGTCAGAGGGAGTTGGACGTTGACCTTTTGAGGGGGAGAGCCAGGAGCATTATCAAAATGCATACGCATGGTTAAATAGGTCTCTAAGACAAACGATCGATTAAGAATAAAAGGAAAAACAACCCAAAGGAAAAACTATTTGTGCAAACCCGGGGTACGGCAAATGTCAACCCTACGCATAGAAAGGCATTCAGGATTGATGTCAATGGGGCCCAAGAGGATCCTTACGTAATGACTTTGACCTTGGTAACCAAGTTGGATTTAACCCCAGTCACGAGGAATGTGTTTTATTAATGGACTAAATATAGGCTTGTAAACACTAGAAAGGTAATATGGGACTGTACTTTGCTATCAGCAAATCATATATTTTGAATACATTTTGTACGATTTGGGCACGAAAGTTTCAATCTGGTCATGGGGATGGATTGATCGTCAAGGAATAGTACTGAGGTCGTTGGATCAAGTGAGAACCACTAGTTTAATAGAAAAAACCATGAAAGTCAACTTCTACCAATCACAAACCTTTATAATTAGTTTTTTAATAAATCACTTAATTAAATGTGCATGTGTAATTATTATTATAATCTAATTATGGAATATTCTATGCTTTGATTAAATCTCATGTTTTTTCTCCGAGAAAAATAATTAATATAACTTATTTTAGTTTCAAATTTCATCCAAAAAGAATCTCATAATAGCATCAAATCTTGATTCTTTCTAGTTTTTCAATCATTAGGGACAATTTTTTAGTTAATCATCTATTTGTTTTTGAAGACATCATTTATACATTTTTTAATGATCAAGTTCATAATCTAACATTTTCTGACGTCCATCATGTAATTTTGAAGGCATTTTGATATGCATTTTCTTGCGATCCAACCTTATGTATCTTCATGTTTTTTTGTGTTTTTATGATATTTGGAAACTTTGCCATAGGTCAAGAAAAAATTATTTCTTCCATCGATGATATGCAACTTCAAAATTATATTTTTGTTATTTTCATATTTTTTTATTTTGATTCATTAAATAACATCAAAAATCGGATGAAAACATGGATTTATTATCATATACTAGCGTATGTTCTTGATATTCTTTGTATTATATATATATATATATATATATATATATATATATATATATATAGGGGAGGGATCAAATGAAAACCATTATCTTAAGAGAAAACCAAGAAAACTAATCTCCACCAATCATATAATTTCAAATAATTTTTTCAATTAATTGTTAATAGAGTATATATGTAAAATTAGCACCTTATTATTTTTGGTAGTTCTATTACTTTTATTCTATCTCTTACATTTCTCTCATATGTTACACTCTTTAATATTTTGAATAAATCAAAAGGCCAATCAGTTAGGTTTTTTTCTCATTCTTATTTAGACAACCATATGAGATGAACAAACCCAATATTTTTCTTTAAAATCAATTAGAATAGGTATAAATTAAATAGATCAATCTTGCGAACAAATTGAGGGGAATAAATTCAAAATAGAGCAAAGAATGTATATTATTTTATTGACTATGGCCTATATTGATACTAAACAAAACAAACAAGGACATATTTTTATAATGGGTCAAGTTTGTTGGAATAGCAACAACTGATAATTCTATTTGATTGACAAATATTTTTGTTCGATATCAATCTCAGTGCATCTAATTTTATATTGTTTCAACAGGAACCGAAAGAAAGATTGCAACTTTCTGTCGATCTCTTCAAGTATTCGCTTAAATCAACGTTAGTTAATCTTTATGAGTTTTTGTTTCATTTGATTAATCATGTTCGTTGTGTTTGATTATATGTATATAATTATTTAAATTGTTGTTTACATATATGTAACAATGTTTGACCAACCCAAAATATTTTGATGAGAAGATTCGGGCTTATTAGCATATAACTAACGATTACATATACATGACCCACATATTTACATATGTAAAATTTTGGATTACAAATATGTATCTTTTTCATTAATATATATGTAACCTCATTGTTACATATATGTATCTCAGAAATGTTTTTAAAGAAAGATGTCAAGTTATGTATTCGAGTATGATACATATATGTACCAGGTTATAGATATGTAACCTTGTGAGGTACATATTTGTAACTTTGATAGTTACAAATACATATATGTCATTTAATGTGGTTACATATATGTAACACTAGGAGTTATATATATGTGAGCCTGACATTTGTTTTTACTAAAACAATTAACATGATTTGATATAAAAAATGTTGTTTATTATGTTTCTTCCTAACACACAAACTAATGTGGTTTTGTTTTTATGTTTGTTAAAAAAGTAGTAGTCAAACTAATTAGGAGAGAGAATGAGAGATTTTAGGAAAGTTGTTAATGAATAAGAGAGTTTATAAAACAAAACAAATTGTTTACCCATTATGCCCCTAACCTCTCTAATTATAACCATTAACTTAAATAAATTTATCAAATTAGAATTAGTTCATCTCAACCATTAATCAAACAAATCAAGGGTGAGAAAATGG
>CM044011.1:44058776-44076056 GCA_024085815.1 Flaveria linearis
GCACGATCCAGTCTTGCGAATGGTTCAGTCGTGCGACTGGGTGTAAGGCGGTTAGGTTGCATATGTGAATAAGTAAGGCGGTGAAGAGAATTGAAAAGCAGATTTCTGTCTGCATCTACTTCATTCTCTTGTTTCCTTTACACCCAAACGCCCCTGTTCTTGTCAATCGACTAAGCTAAACTCCATTTTGGTAAGTTTTGAACATTGCGGATCAATCCGGAGATGTTATAAGCTGTGTAAATGATTAAATTTGATCCAATACGTGTTTTAAATCATTGAATTGGTCTGGTTCCTTTCTAAATTAAAATACGGGAATTCAGATCTGAGTTTTTATGTAGTTTTGATGAAATAATGATCCGAAACCATTGTAAACGATATGTATACGATCCGTTTTGAATATAACATGATTTGAATGGTTAAGACTCAAATTTTGAGTAAGTTTGGATCAAAAACGTCAAGAACACAGCTGCGGATCCATTTCAGACGAATGGGCTCAGTCGCATGCCTCAGTCGGGCGAATGAGAGTCTAGTCGTGCGACTGAGTGCGAATAAAGGTCAGTCGTGCGACTGAGAACCCAGTCGCCTGGTTAGATTACCGAATGAAGCCGAATGAACACGGTGTACGAATGAGGACTCGGTCGTGCGAATGAATGGCTAGTCGTACGACTGAAGGTTCAGTCGCCTTGATGTTCATCCGCATAAGTCCAGTCGAATGAGTGCTCATTCGCATAAGTGTTCATTCGCATAGGAGTCCTGTTTGAGAATAGTTTTCTGAATCAAGGTTTATTGCTTTAGATATACCTTGATTAGAAGAAGGACTAGTTACCTCGTATACGTGGATTGTGTAAATTATCTTGAGGAAGTCAATAAGGTGAGTTCTAAGCCCTTTTCAAATGTTTGGTTTTAACATTCGGATAGCACACATATGATGATAAATGAATTGAATGTTTTAGCACCAGAATTGTGATAATGATGTGATAATGATGTTTATACATTACTAATAGCTCGTGGGGCTATTAGGGTAAAGTTGGGGGTAATTAATGATTATCTGAACATTGTTAATCATTACGTGATGGTAATGATTCTAATGGGTCAGATAGAGTGTGAAGACAGATGAAAATATATTAAAAACTGGTGCTAAAAGATTGAACGTGTGGTGTGTGTAAATTAATGTGATGATATTGGTAATGAGTAAAAGAAATTATTTTGATGTGATGTAAATCTCAACAGGGCAGTTAGGGTAAGATGCCTGGGTGAATAGACTGTACAGTGAGATAGGAGTGATGACGATCACTCAGCTTTGTGAACATCTTGTGGTGACGACCCTAGATGATTAATTGGCATCCTACTGGATGAGAGATAATAATTACAGTTTCTGGATGGGGAAACTGACAGTTTCTAAATATGGGAAACTGACGTCCGGTGGGACGTGTCCGGTGGGACAAAGTGATGATAAACTTGATTTTATTAAATTGCCAATACAAATATGATTTATGTTTGTGATGAGATATTGTTAATGTTTTAAATAAAAATTTAGAACTCACCAGTTTATCTGATGTTTTGAGTGTGTTGTGCGTGTGCTAGGTAAGGAAGGGTCCTCTAATAATAGAGGAAAGCAAGTATGAGCTGAACAAGGATGCTATCCCGGAGTAGCTGCTGGCATAGGGTGTAGGACCTGTTAATAATGTAAATAGGGAAATGTATAATTAAATACAACTATATGTAAAAATGTTTTAAAAGTTGGGTTAATATATAATGTTGTTTAGTCTTCCGCTTTAAATAGAAAGCTCTGATTTGTGTTAAAAATATTAATCCAACTACGTGACGTGCCTCTGGTGCCCTGCCGGGTTTAGGGCGTCACAGGTTGGTATCAAAGCAGTAGTTAAAGGGATCTAGTGTCATAATAACTAGACTTTAACTAGAAAATAGATATGCCAGCAGGGATAGTTAGATAGAATAGTTTATTAAAACAAGAAAAGGTGATGGGACTATCATGAGAAGGAATAACGAGAATAGTAAAAGTAAAGTAAATAATTAATAGTACTTGGCCAACATTATTAATAATTTACTTTACTTATAGTATTCTGGTTATATACTTACATGCGAGTACCAAATAATCCTGATCTCATTTTAATAGGTTATGGCTGAAAGGGGAAGTGAAAGAATGCAAGGTGGAACCTCAGAAAGAAATGTTGATGAAAGCATAGAGGTGCTTAGTATGAAGAGACAGCAATTTCGTGATGCAATTGCTGAGGAGGTTCGTAAACCCTTGAATGTAACTAGACTTGATGAAAATAGGAATGTTGATAAAGCTAAGAAGTCTAGTGAGAGAAAGGGGTTACGTATAGTCAGTTTAAAGAATATAATCCTCCACAGTTTTCTGGGGCTATGGATGTGGTAGCCACTTATAAATGGTTTCGTGAAATGGAAGCCGTGATTAAGTTAAGTGAGTGTAGGGAGGATCAAAAAGTGAAGTTTGCAGCCCACTCGTTTGTAGGTGAGGCTCTGTATTGGTGGGATACGATTATTCAAACGTTAGGCGAGGAGGCTACAGACAATGTTGTGGCCTGAATTCAGAAAGTTAGTGTCGGATAAGTTTTGCCCGAAAGGTGAGATGGATTGAATAGAAATGAGTTTCCTGCAGTTTCAGGCAGGAAATATGTCCCATAGGGAATATATGTCTAAGTTTGAAGAAATGGCGCGGTTGGTGCCTCATTTGGTGGTTCCTGAAGAGAAGAAAATCTTGAGGTATACCTAGGGGTTGCCTCAGGAGGTTAGAAAGTTAGTTAGATCATCTGCTCCGAATAGTTACCAGTTGACGGTAAACTTAGCTGTAGATATGTATCAAGAAGTTTATGGAAGTGATGTTGCTCCTGATGAAAGTAAAAGAAAACGTGAGGAACCTGCAGTACAGAGAAGATTTGAGACTCTAAGCTTCCAGAAGAAGGGTAGGTTTGGAAGGGGTCAATTCCAAAGGAATGTCAGAAATGAGCTGCCACGTTGCGGGAAATGTGGCAGGCTGCATAAGGGTGAATGTATGATTGGTAGTAGGACTTGTTTTAAATGTGGAAAGTTAGGGCATTATGCTAATGAGTGTGGTGAAGGTCTTCGTAGATGTTATGAATGTGGGGAAACGGGGCATATTCGAAGTGAATGTCCAAAGTTAGCAGTTAGAAAGCCTGGACTGGTTAGATCGATGAAAGAGTCAGGAGAAGGGTCGAGTGTGGCTAAGGGGCGAGCATATTCTATGTCAGCTAGTGAGGCTAAAGCTTTGCCAGATGTAGTCTCAGGTACGTTTCTAGTAATGGGATTCTAGCTAACGTGTTATGTGATTCTGGTGCAAGTGGAAGCTTCGTATCTGTTAATTTTTTCCCTATGCTTGCATGTGAAATTCGACCATTAGAGGTAGCCTTTATAGTGGAAACTGCTAATGATAGATCTGTGATTATTAGTAGTATGATTGAGGGTTGCTTTATTAAATTAGAAGGATATAGATTGCCTGTTAAACTATACCCTATGGTGTTAGGGGGTTTGACGTAGTTTTGGGTATGGATTGGTTGGTGAACTATGAAGCTCATATTGTATGTAATAAGAAGCTAATTCAGTTAAGAGCGCCTGATGGGGAAAATGATTAGTGTATATGGTGATAAAGAAGAGTCAACTGTAAAGATAGTATCCATGATGAAAGCTGATAAGTTAATGAGCCGCGGGTGTGCATCTTATTTAGTATATGTGATCGATTCTCAAAAGCCTGTGAAAAAGATAGAGGACATTCATGTGGTTAGAGATTTTATAGATTGTTTCCAGAAGAATTACCGGGTATTCCTCTAGATCGTGAAGTTGAGTTTAGAATTGATTTAGTTCCGGGTGCTAAGCCAGTGGCCAAGTCACCTTACAGACTAGCTCCATCGGAATTGAAGGAATTAATGAAGCAAATTGAAGATTTGTTAGAAAGAGGTTTTATTAGACCCAGCTCTTCCCCGTGAGGTGCTCCAGTATTATTTGTAAAGAAGAAAGATGGGAGTATGCGTATGTGTATTGATTACAGAGAATTAAACAAGTTGACAATAAAGAATAAGTATCCACTCCCATGAATAGATGATTTGTTGATCAGTTATAGGGAGCCAGTTAGTTTTCTAAGATAGATCTCCGTTCGGGTTATCATCAGCTGAAAGTTAAAGAAGAAGATATACCTAAGATAGCGTTTCGCACACGTTATGGTCACTATGAATTTTGGTTGTCTTTTGGGTTAACAAATGCACCTGCTGCTTTTATGGATTTGATGAATAGAGTGTGTAAGCCAATGTTAGATCGATCAGTAATTGTGTTTATTGATGACATACTGATCTATTCAAAGAATGAGGGAGATCACGCTTACCATCTTCATGAACTGTTAGAAAGATTGAGAAGCGAAAAGCTTTATGCAAAATTTCTAAGTGTGAGTTTTGGTTGCGGGAAGTACAGTTTTAGGACATGTGATCAATGTAGAAGGTATTTTAGTTGATCCTGCAAAGATTGAAACAGTGATGAAGTGGAGTCCTCCAAAGACGCCATCTGAAATCCGCAGTTTCTTGGGCCTGGCTGGTTATTATAGAAGATTTATTCAGGATTTTGCCAAAATTACATCCCCGTTAACGAAGCTGACAAGAAAGAATGAAGAATACGTATGGGGACCAGAACAAGAAAATGCATTTCAAGAACTGAAGCAAAATTAACTCGATCACCAATGTTGTCATTGCCAGATGGAAATGAAGATTTGGTAATTTATTCGGATGCTTCATATCAAGGTTTAGGTTGTGTATTGATGCAGAGGGGACGAGTAATAGCTTATGCTTCCAGACAGTTGAAAGAACATGAAAAGAATTATCTGACGCATGATCTGGAACTGACAGCGGTGGTATTTGCCTTGAAGATATGGAGGCATTACTTATATGGGATGAAATTTACGATTTACATGGATCATAGGAGTTTGAAATATTTCTTTGATCAGAAAGAATTAAACATGCGCCAGCGGAGATAGTTAGAATTAGTGAAAGACTATGATTGTGAAATACTTTACCATCCTTGTAAAGCAAATGTGGTTGCTGACGCGTTAAGCAGAAAGAATGAACACCCTCCGATTCGAGTTAAGTCATATAAGTTAGTGATAACCCCAGATTTTATGCATCAGTTGCGAGAAGCTCAATTAGAAGCACTAAAGGAAGAGAACGTGAAGCGAGAACAAATGAAGAGTCAAATAAAGGATCTGGAAGAAAATAGTTTAGGGGTTAAGACAAAATGTGGCCGTATGTGGGTTCCGATTAAGATGAGAGAGTTGGTGCTAGATGAAGCTCATAAATCCAGATATTCTGTACATCCTGGTGCTACAAAGATGTATAAAGATTTAAAACGAATATTGGTGGCCCGGTATGAAGTTTAACGTGATGCAATATGTGAATAAGTGTTTAACATGCCTTCAAGTTAAAGCTGAGCATCAAAAGCCATATGGTAAGCTTCAACCCTTAGAAATCCCAAAATGGAAATAGGAGGAGTTGACGATGGATTTCATAACTAAGCTTCCGCGTACAGCTAAAGGTTATGATACCATTTGGGTCATAGTGGATAAATTGATACGTAGCGGGCATTTCTTACCAATCAAGGAAACGTACAACTCTGAGAAATTAGCAGAACTATTTACTCAGGAGATTATTGCTCGTCATGGAGTATCATTATCTATTGTGTCGGATAGAGATACATGTTTTACTTCAAGGTTTTGGAGGAAGTTTCATGAAGATATGGGTACCCATCTATTACACAGTACATCGTTTCACCCAGAAACTGATGGGTTGACTGAAAGGACTATCCAAACAGTTGAAGACATGTTACGAGCTTGTGTTATAGATTTCGGTGGTAGCTGGGGATAGTCATTTGTCGTTAGTTGAATTCTCCTGCAATAATAGTTATAATTCCACAATTGGGAGAGCCCCTTATGAGATGTTATATGGCAGAAAGTGCAGGAGTCCGATATGTTAGGGAGAAATTGGGCAGAAAGAGTTGGGTAGTTTAGAAATTGTACAGGCTACAAATGAGAAGTTGGATCAGATCAAAGCTCGGTTTAAAGCGGCTCAAGATCGACAAAAGTCTTATGAAGATAAAAGGCGAAGGCATATAGAGTTTGAAGTAGGAGATAGAGTTATGTTGAAAGTATCTCCTTGGAAAGGAATTATCAGATTCAGAAAGAAGGGAAAGCTTAGTCCTCGTTTATAGGACCGTTTAGAATTATAGAACGAATTGAAGAAGTAGCCTATAAACTAGAATTACCCGATCAATTACAAGGAATCCACCCAAGTTTTCACGTATCACAGTTGCGCAAGTGTTTGGCCGATGAAGATGCATACGTACCTTTAGACGATATAGAGGTGGATGATAAGTTAAACTATGTTAAGAAACCTACTGCTATAGTGGACAGAAAAATGAAAGGACTGAGAAATAAAACCATTGAGTTAGTTAAAGTGCAGTGGTCGAATAGAAAGGGGTCTGATTTCACTTGGGAATCAGAAGATGAGATGAAGAGAGATTATCCCCAGTTGTTTGAATAGTCGGTTTTGAGGACGAAACATATTTAAGGAGGGGAGAGTTGTAACATCTGGTTTCTAAATCCGGGCTTGTAATTGTATTATAGTTATGTTTAATTAACTAAAGTTGAGTTTGTTTGATTGTTTTAGTGTTCAGTCGCATGACTTGCATGCGAATGAACTTCAGTCGCATCTCTACGTGCGATTGAGATCCAGTCGTACGAATAGTAGGCGTATAAACTTCAGTCGCACGATCCAGTCGTGCGAATGGTTCAGTCGTGCGACTGGGTGTAAGGCGGTTAGGTTGCATATGTGAATAAGTAAGGCGGTGAAGAGAATTGAAAAGCAGATTCTGTCTGCATCTACTTCATTCTCTTGTTTCCTTTACACCCAAACGCCCTTGTTCTTGGCAATCGACTAAGCTAAACTCCGTTTTGGTAAGTTTTGAACATTGCGGATCAATTCGGAGATGTTATAAGCTGTGTAAATGATTAAATTTGATCCAATAACGTGTTTTAAATCATTGAATTGGTCTGGTTCCTTTCTAAATTAAATACAGGAATTCGGTTCTGAGTTTTTGTGTAGTTTTGATGAAATAATGATCCGAAACCATTGTAACCGATGTGTATACGATCTGTTTTGAATATAACATGATTTGAATGGTTAAAACTCAAATTTTGAGTAAGTTTGGATCAAAAACGTCAAGAACACAGCTGCTGATCCGTTTCAGACGAATGGGCTCAGTCGCATGCCTCAGTCATGCGAATGAGAGTCTAGTCGTGCGACTGAGTGCGAATAAAGGTCGGTCGTGCGACTGAGAACCCAGTCGCCTTGTTAGAAGACCGAATGAAGCCGAATGAACACGGTGTACGAATGAGGACTCAGTTGTGCGAATGAATGGCTAGTCGTACGACTGAAGGTTCAGTCGCCTTGATGTTCATCCGCATAAGTCCAGTCGTATGAGTGCTCATTCGCATAGGAGTCCTGTTTGAGAATAGTTTACTGAATCAAGGTTTTTGCTTTAGATATACCTTGATTAGAAGAGGACTAGTTACCTCGTATACGTGGATTGTGTAAATTGTCGTGAGGAAGTCAATAAGGTGGGTTCTAAGCCCTATTCAAATGTTTGGTTTTAACATTCGGGTTGGCACACATATGATGATAAATGAATTGAATGTTTTAGCACCAGAATTGTGATAATGATGTTTATACATTACTAACAGCTCGTGGGGCTGTTAGGGTAAAGTTGGGGGTAATGAATGATTATCTGAACATTGTTAATCATTACGTGATGGTAATGATTCTAATAGGTCAGATAGAGTGTGAAGACAGACGAAAATATATTAAAAACTGGTGCTAAAAGATTGAATGTGTGGTGTGTGTAAATTAATGTGACGATATTGTCAATGAGTAAAAGAAATTATTTGATGTGATGTAAATCTCAACAGGCCAGTTAGGGTAAGATGCCTGGGTGAATAGACTGTACAGTGAGATAGGAGTGATGACGATCACTCATCTTTGTGAACATCTTGTGGTGACGACCCTAGATGATTAATTGCACTACTAGAAAACTCTGCTTTTTGCGACAAACGAGATTGTTGCAAATTTGTCACAAAACATGTTTTGCGACAAGTTTGCGTCAAAAACGTTTTTGTCGCAAAAACCCTTGTTGCAAATATTTTGCGACAACTTTCTGACAGCTTTTACGACAGTTTACGACAAGTATTTTGCGGCAGAGTACCAACAATCTTCTGACAAATTTTTGCGACAACTTTGCGTCAAACTTTTGCAACAAATTTGCGACAATATTTTGCAACAAGTTTGTGACAATGTTTTGTAACAAATTTGCGACAAGTGTTTGCAACAAATTTGCGACAAACATTTGCGACAAAGTTGCAACAATATCTGTTTTATCTTTTTGCAACAGACTTGCGACAACTTTCCTTTGAACTGAAAATTTAATTTTAAATTAAAATATTCCAGTTTTTTTAACCTGTTTGCAACTTAATACAATTCAAATAACCATTCAACCACAATCTAACTCTAATTACACCAATCCAAACAAATATTGTTTACATAATCCAAGAACAATACGATAATTTAACTAACTAAACTAACTACACTATGGTGAATGATTGTCCGAATTTTACTAAATTCTTTCAAAAAAGAGGCCATTTGTTGTTGCATCTCCGCTCGCATTTGTTGCTGCATCTCCTCACGCATGTTTCTTCTGATCTCATCAACCTGTTGTTGCATTTCATTTCGCATTTGTTGTCGGAACTACATGTGCATACAAATATAAATTAGGTTAGCCTAACACACATATATACATGCGTGAACAACATATAACCATAGTTCATTATACCATGAAATAAAATTATGTTTACGGGTGATACAAATAAAAATCTAAATAAATTTTATTAAATAAAATGATAAAAATCATATATCAACATCTATAACCTAAAACATCTTAACAATATGGTAATATATGAGAACCTAGCACACATTCATGACTAAATATAATAGTAAAAGGTTGTTTAAGTAAATTACCTCCTCCTGTGATTGTTGGAGTGCAGCTTGTGTTAGGCTGGACGTGAGAGATGTAGACGGGGGTCCCGGTCACGACGAAATAAGGATCTGATGATCCTATCCCATATAACTCTCTGCCCTCTCCCGTACTATCACGCCAACAATCAACATCACCCAATGGATGTTGATTTTTGTCAATACCATGTTTCTCGATCATCTTTCTACAATACGTGTCCTACAATTTGACAAAACAGATTGTTAAAACAATAAAAATTTATATAACAATGATATAACAATAATAAGATAACTAACATATTTCACTTGATCGAGCGGTGCAAAACTGCATCCCTTCTGGATTCTCATCAAATTGTCCGGCCCGATATAGCTTTTTTGACTCTTTATCTAGATGTGTTTCTAGAAACAATTCACTCATTGTAACAGGCCGACCTAATTTCTTTTCCTACAATATAAAACATAAAGTTTAACATATATGTTAATAGTAAAAGCACACAATTACTATACTTTTTAAATATAATTAGATTACTAAGCGAAGACGATGCTCGTCATATCCGATGGATCCGCCAGTGTGCCTGGACGTAACACCCGAGCTATCAGCACTATTCCTATTCTTACTCCCTCTTTCTGATGCTTTAGCAAACTCGGAAGTGTTAAAATACTACAAATAGTAAAAATATAATTATGATATACAACTAAAATAAATTATAACAAAAGAACAATAATGTCTTAACTCACTTACCTCACATAACGGAACCCATAAGTCATTGTGCCATAATCGTGGTGGAAAATCACGCATGATGGTGTAGTTAAATTTATTAGGTGGTATAAAATGACCGGCTTTCTTTGCTAAATCTCTAGATTCTGCTTTTGATCTATAAATGATGCCTCGATATAGATCGGATGCCGCGTTATTGAATCCTTCTTTAATGGCAAAGTTGTCAGCTTGATCCCATCCGCAAATTTCCTTAAAAGTTAATGTTTGATGATTATTCTTCAAGCTTATTAACAAATAGCAGAAAAACTAATTTTTATATGTTACCTTGTATTTCTCAAACATACTATTTTTTACTTCTTTAGGGACAAGCGAGTAACGTGGCCAAGGCCCCTCAAGATGTTGTTCCAGTATTTTGTAATCGCCCTATGAGCCTTACCATTAGCAAACTACAATATTATATAAACAAATAAATATATTTATAGAATAAATTAATAATATAAATTTTAGTTTTAAACATACATACTTCTTTCCAACCCGTCTAATAGGAAGCCTTTGAGAGGTATGTTGGGTCGCATAATCTGTATTCGAGCCACCATGAGAAGGGCGAGAAGGCGTGTTTGTGTCTTGCTCACCATCAAGTCCTCATGTCCTATAGATTGAGATCTATTATATCCCTCAGATTCCTCCATACGTCGATATACCCCATCCATATCAGCCATAACATCACCATCACCTGCACGACTAGTACTGCCGCCGTATCCACGGCCTAACGTTCCACTTATCCGAGGACTGGCCTCTGAATGACGCCCATGACTATGACTAGACGGTGAAGTCCCACGAGAATGTGGGACACGACCACGAGTACCTGACATAATGTACCTGCATTTAATAGAACAAGTATGATTATGTATACAATATAAGATTTAACAAGTCATATGATAGTAATATAAACATACCATGTAAAAGTCAAAAATAATTTAAAATTTATGAAACCAAACAAGTTTGTCTTAATCTGAAGAGTGGTCAGAAAAAACAATTTCATCATCAGCAGATGTATCTTCTTCGTCTTCCAGTTCATCCTCTTTAATTTGTTCCTCCTCAGATCGTTCACCATCATCATCTATCATTTGCTCTTCTGTAACTAGGCACACACGTCCACTATTAGTTACTGTATCCGGTAAATCAAACCGTTCATCTATCTGAAGACCCCATGTGCTTCGTTGTTTACATCAGTCGCAACATCATATATGTGTCGAGGTTTTATCTTAACAACCGCCCATAGATCTTTGATAGTGCCTTTTGTCGCAGGGTATGTTGTATAAAACACTTGTTCCGCTTGAGATGCCAAAATAAACGGATCATCAGTTGTAAGTCTGGACTTGGGTCTGACATCAACCAACTTATTTTTATTAACCACTACACCATGATGTTATCAAACCAAGTACATTTGAAGACTACAATAGTTGAATGACCGTAGTACTCAAGTTCTAGTATCTCATCCACTAACCGTAGTAGTCAGACTCTACGGCGTTATACGTCTCCCCTCTCACGCATACACCATAGTTACTAGTCACAAGTCCCTTAGCATGTGCCCGTGTGTGGAACTTATAACCATTTATAAAGTACCCTTTGTGAGATTTGACATGATTAGATGGTTTCCTTGCTAAAACTTCTAGATGTTTAGCACTTCCATCAATTGATCCTATCATTACCTACACTCAAGAACACATACATATTATGTTGGTTAATGATACACGAATGATAATTATCATGATTTAATTAGCTTACTTACACGGTGTTGAAACCATTGAGCAAAGTATTTATCTCTAAGAGTTGATTGTGACTCATGCGGGTATAATTGTGGCGTCTCCACATTGAATTGTTTTACGTAATCAGAAACTTCTTCACAGTTTAATAAAACATAGGTGTGCGCCTTGTGAAGGTCTTTATCTGTCATAAATGTTCGCTTTCCGTTCTTTTCATGCAATCTTCTTGATGGATGTACAAACACGCTTAGTTTAGAGTTTTCGCTTGAAGAAATAGGATGTAGGGGTGCAAAATTACGAGGCTCTCGGTTATGACTTGTCTCAATGGTCGGGTCAAAGTATAGAGAGCAATAAGTAGCAAGTTCATTCGCTAGGTGTTCCTTGGTGATTGAACCCTCAATCTTTGCTTTGTTTCTAATCCTTCTTTTTATCAAGCCCAACTTCCTACATTTAGAAGTTATCAAGAATGTGTTATGCATAGGGAAAATAATCTTCAAATACATTAGATCTATAAGATTACAATTAGTGTGGTTACCTCTCATATTGATACATCCATCTGTATTGAACCGGACCACCAAGCAAAGCTTCATCAGCTAAATGTATGATGAGGTGTTCCATAGAATCAAAGAAACCAGGGGGGAATATTCTTTCCAACTTGCAAATGGTTTGAACAATAGTGCATTTCATGTCATACAAGTCATCTAGATGTAGTGTTTTCGAGCATAACACTCGAAAGAACATGCACAACTCTGTTACAGCCTCATATGTATCATTTGAAACAAATCCTCTAATAGCAATTGGAAGCAAACGTTGCATAAATACGTGACAATCATGGCTTTTCATATTATAAAAACTGTTATCTTTGATGTTTACACAATTCCCTATGTTTGCTGCATACCCATCAGGAAATTTTAGTGTTTTTAACCATGAACTAACTTTTTTAAGCTCATTCTTCTTGAAAGTGTAATCTCCCCTATTTGTGGTTACCTTCCCATTGTTACCATAAATGGGGTTAAGAAGAGGTCGGTCACAATAAAGCTCAATATCATGTCTTGCTTTCATATTATCTTTAGACTTAGGAGTGTCCATAATTGTATGAAAGAGATTGTCAAAGACATTCTTCTCGATATGCATAACATCGAGGTTGTGTCGGATCAACAACTTCCTCCAATACGGAAGCTCCCAAAAGATGCTTCTCTTCACCCAATTATGTGTAATACCAAAACCAGATGGTTTCTTATATTTTGAACTACCATGGGGATGACCTTGGTAAACAGTGTCAAAATGCTGAATGGTCCGCCATATTTCATCTCCGGTTGGCTCTGGGATAGGTTTACCTCCTTCACCGTTACGTTTTTCCTAAAGTTAATCTTATCTTTTCGAAAACTATGTTTGGCCGGAAGATGTTGTCTAGACAGTCAAACCAGCATGGCTTCCCTCCAAATTGAAGCTGGAAAGATCCTGATTTATCTCCACAATATGGGCAAGCTAGCTTACCATGGGTGCTCCATCCGGACAACATTGCATAAGCAGGGAAGTCACTAATTGTCCACAACGTACAACCTTCATTTGAAAGTTGTTTGTTCGATAAGCATCATAAGTTTCAATGCCATCCATGAACAACAGTTTCAACTCGTCTATTAAAGGTTGTAGAAAAACGTCCAAATTCTGTCCGGGATTCTTCGGACCAGGGATGAGCAAAGGCATTTGTATGTATTCTTTTTTTAATGCAAGCCAAGGGGGTAGGTTGTAAACTGTAATAAACACCGGCCAACATGAATATGGGGTCCGTTTGATTATTTGGACTGAACCCATCGGTACATAGCCCGATACGAACATTGCGTGTCTCTTGTGCAAAATCAGGAAAAAGTGAGTTAAAATAGTTCCAGGCCTGACCATCACTAGGATGACACATTTTTTCTGGTTGTCTACGATGAACTGCATGCCAACTCATATATTCAGCTGTTTTCTTTGAATAAAACAATCTTTGAAGTCTTGGTCCAATAGGCATGTAGTTCATTACTAACTCAGGCACCTTGTTCCCTTTTTCCTTGTATCTATTTTCTTTACATACTTTAACAATCATCCTCAGAAAACTGCCATAAAATAACATGCAATGTTTTTGCATACATGAATCTGTTGTGATGGCAACTCTAATGGCTTCAACATCTTCTTAGTCTCGTAATAGTTTCTAGGTAGAGTATCACCAACAGGTAGACTGTCTTTGTATATCA
This sequence comes from Flaveria linearis, assembly GCA_024085815.1. NCBI lineage: Eukaryota > Viridiplantae > Streptophyta > Magnoliopsida > Asterales > Asteraceae > Flaveria > Flaveria linearis. The sequence continues at coordinate 44,072,593 of CM044011.1, forward strand.
AAAGTAATTTATCAAAAGTTGAGTCAGAAACATTACACTCTAATTTCCAGTGCAACAATCTGGTGGTGGTGGAAAATGTGCTAGCATTTTGCACCCATCCCACAAAGGCTTATTCGCTTGTTCTAACATATTATAGTATGCATGGGTTGTTGATTTGCAGGTTGTGGTCCCTGCTGAAAATAAGGATGTTGATTTTGATGCATGCTTTCATAATCATTTGATCATATCCGGTAAATTCACCAAGATCTTCATCAGCTTCTTCAAGGATTATGATCTATGTGATGACCCATATGTTGAGACGGTCCTGGTTTGAGCATTGACCCATATCTTGTGTTGTAAATGATTCACCATGCCTATCCCATATCAAATAATTCTTCATGAATCCTTTGTCGTATAGGTGATACTCATAGAGTCTCTCGTCTCGTAATAACGATTTTTGCATTTTGCACACGGACATCTAATTACAAAGACCTCCATCCCTTCGATAGTCGTGCTTCTAATATTAGTTGCATTAGCGTATGCAAAATCCAAGAAATAAGTAACAATTTGTTGAAATGCAGGATTGAAAACACCATTACTAGTGGTTCTCATCGTATACATCCATCTCGATTAAACGTCATGCTTAGAGATCTATAACTAAAAAACCATAATGGTTAGAAACTAAAAAATGAAACTAACACATAATCATCCCAGTAACAACATCAAGACCTAGTATTTATATCAAGACCTAGTATTATAAGTAAAAAATGATTATTAATTCAAACATATCAGACCTAGTATTTATAAAACAATACAAAGCTACTGATTCGTATGGAATCCAATCTTTTTTCTCTTTTTGATTCCATAAGTAATTAATATGCTATGTATGACTACACAATCTATTTTTGAAATAATAACCCAATTTGAAATAATTATTTACATAGTTTCAAAAAAATAAGACGAAAAGTTGTCCGGATCGTTTGATTACACATAAATTCACCAATTTTGATGTGCTACCCAATCCGTTCATTACATAACCTTTAGTAAAATTGTTGTCTAATATAGAACCTATGATTTTGCAGAGATTATTAACAATGAAATCAGAAAACTATTCCTGGATTTCTAAACAACTTAATGAAGCACCAGGGGTTGAGTTTCCTAATATCTCATCTATTGATGGCTATTTAAAATATTGGGGAAATCATGAACACATTGCAAATAAGACGTTATATACTTGGCTCAATGATAAAGGAGAAACAGTAAGTCGAAGAAGTGAAGAACATACAAGGAGCTAGATTATAATGCTTCCTATATTGCCAACAACTACACATAGCTTACAACAAGCAATAATCATTGGCAAGTTCAAATTGTTCCCCCAAAAGTGAAATCTCCAATTGATAACAAAACCCATAAGCAAATAAACAAACAGTGTGTGACTTCGAAGAATTAACCAACCTTGAAGCCACCACCGCATGTGAAGATGGGGCGCGACGGCTGGAGTACGACGAAGGTGCGCGACGGTGGTGTGAAGACGGCGGTCTGACGGGCTGAAGACGGCGGTCCGACGGGGTGATTAAGGGGTGTGCGACGGCTGGACGAAGACAACGGTGGTGTCCGGTGGATGATGTGCGACGGCGCGACGGTGGTGTCCGGTGGATGATGTGCGACGGCGGTCGACGGGCTGAAGACGGCGGTCCGACGGGGTGATGAAGGGGTGTGATGAAGGGGTGTACGAGGGTTGGTTTTTCAATTTAGGGGTTTCTTTAGTTTAGCTAGGGTTTTATTCACTATAAGGTTTTCTTAATTATATTGTAATAATTTTAAATAAATGTTGTTGCAAAGTTGTTGGAGTTTGTCAAAATTTACAACAAATTTGTGACATAAAGAAGAAATTTGTCACAAAGTGTTGCATTTTCGCGACAATTTTCCAACAAGTATATTAATTTTTTTTGTTTTTGAGTACTAAACGTAGTGTTTCCGCTCTAACTTTTTTGCCGTCTTTAATATACATGTCAAAACTCTTATTCCTCCAAATTTATATTGGAACGCATACATAAACGCGATACACAATGATATGGAGATACTCAATAATAAAACATGTTATCTTGTGTGTGTATATATATGAGCATAAATGTATACACAACATGCATAATGATACACATCCATAAACACACACAATAATATACATTATACACATACATAAATTGACATGTGATGTATACATTATAAATCCACACATGCACATAAAAACGTAGAATCCCTAGCCATCCCTAATCGGCTAATTAATGTTAACAATCATTGACTAGTACTAAAACTACCCAGCTTAAGTGTTCCTAAATGTTGTTAACTAAACAATCTTGGCTTTAATTTCATATACCGGTCATTACTAACGCTCGTTGTTTACATTTGATCTTTTTGATCTTATTGTTTAAAGAAAAAAATAATGATCCCTAATATACATGCATACATGTCCGCACATGAATCACATACATATGAATACACATATAGATAATTCAAATAAAATACAAAATATACTGATAGAAAAATAAATAGTTTTTTATAATTTAATTACTACTAATTATTAATATCATAAAAACAAAATAATGTAACTTTGATATTCTGAATATTACAAGAAAGTTTTTAAAAAATATGTCTTATTATTAATATATTATTAAAACAAATGATATTTAATTTTTAAAATTCGAGTTTGTCACAAATTTGTCACAAATTGCGACAATTGCCACAAAGTCTCCAGCGTGTCGCAATTTTGTCGTAAGTTGCGACAATTTGCAACAAAATTTAGTTTTCCCTCTAAATTTTTGCGGGTTTCCAATTTGTTGTCACTAAATTTGTCGCAAAAGTTGTTTGTGATTGCGACAATTTTGCGACAAAAGAGGTATTTGTCACAGTTTTGTCACAGTGTTGTTGCTTTCTTCAGAGTTTCACAGTTTGTCACAAACTTGTCATAATTTTGTCTCTATTTGCGACAAAAAAAAATTGTCACAAAATATAGTTGCAAAAAACAGAGTTTCTTGTAGTGTTGGCATCCTACTGGATGAGAGGATAATATTTACAGTTTCTGGATGGGGGAAAATGACAGTTTCTCGATGGGGAAACTGACGTCCGGTGGGACGAGTCCGGGGGACAAAGTGATGATAAACTGATTTTATTAAATTGCAATACAAATATGATTTATGTTTGTGATGAGTTATTGTTAATGTTTTAAATGAAAATTTAGAACTCACCAGTTTATCTGATGTTTTGAGTGTGTTGTGTGTGTGCTAGGTAAGAAGGGTCTCTAATAATAGAGGAAAGCAAGTATGAGGCTGAACAAGGATGCTATCCCGGAGTAGCTGCTGGCATAGGGTGTAGGACCTGTTAATAATGTAAATAGGGAAATGTATAATTAAATACAACTATATGTAAAAATGTTTTTAAAAGTTGGGTTAATATGTAATGTTGATTAGTCTTCGCTGTAATAGAAA